>ONZH01014878.1:0-39052 GCA_900303285.1 Rhinella marina | reverse complement strand
CTGTCTAATACATCATTATCAGACTCCCCACCACTTTTGTTTGACTGCAATATCGGCTGTTCCCCACCAACCTCCGCTTCCGGGCAGTCCAAATTCTGACTGCTCTCTAAAGAATCATGAGGGAGGCTTTCCTCCACATCTGCCAGATTGTGCGATGGGGTTCGGTGGCCTTTTATTTGATAAAATGCAAAAGGGACACCACTAGGAGGGGACACTTAAGGCTGAGAGGTGGCAGAAAATGAAGGGCTTTGCTGGAGCAGAATGGTGGAGCAGGAGAAACGCTCTAAGTCTGACCCCTGGCTACATGATACTGTATCAGCAGAAGAAAGCACGTCATCCGGCTGCGATTGAGATGAGTGAGCCATCCACTCCACTACCTCCTCTACAACAATTTTGAGCCTTGGTGGGTTAGCCTGGTGGAACAGTGGCCAATTATTATGAATTCTACTGGTAGAAGCTGCGGCTACATGTCCGTTGCCACTGCTCGCCTGTGCCACCTTCTTTTTTTTGGAGCTTGAGGTCTGGCTGGAAGTGGAACCCTTTTGCTTATCCATGCCAGACATTTTCACTTGACTGTGGCTCTGCAGGTCTTTGTCTCTCTTATTACTAATATTACTAGCCCTGCACTGGCCCTGATATGTGTATTATTATGCATCCCCAGAACACCACCACAATTTCCAGAAAACAGTTCTCTGTCTAACAATTTCACAGTGCTTCTGCTCGTCTCAGCAGTCGCAGCACAACTGATGCCTCACTGGCTTACCGAGCCTATGGGATAATCAGAGCAAACCCTTCCCACTAGGTCAGGTGAATGGCTTCTTCCCGGGTTTTTGCCGCTCTCACCGCGAACATTTCCGCACAAATAACAAACATACAGTAAAAGTTCGCTAATTAACTGAATTCGTACGCATCAGCGTATAAATTAACTGATACGTAGCATTAGCGTACAAATCATTGAACGACGTATTCAAGTACGTAGCGTTTGGTACAAAGGTTTAAGAACATTTAAGTTTCGAACAGAGCGAATGTGAAAAGATCCGGATTCGCTTCGGAGTAGAAAATTGATAAGATTGGTATCGAATCTACGAAGCGGCAAATAGATTCGCTCATCTCTAGTTATAACTCTGTTTAAACATTCATTTTTTCTCTGCAGTGAAGCTGACACATCATGATCTGTACCACACAAGGATACTATTATGGATATTGAGTGATCTACTTTCTGTTTCCTTTGCTAATACCTGTTTGTTTAGCCGGTCATCACGACGACATGACGTCAGCATCCTGTTGTTTGGCAGGCTATTTAAATGTATGCACCTTATGAAGTTCTTTACTGTCTGAGGAAGGCACAGATTGTGCCGAAACACGTCACAAATATGTGGCAATAAACAAGCATTTTCAAAAAGCAACTTTGAGTGAGTGCCGGTCCTTTCCTATTACTAAAATTACAACATGTTGTAATTTTGTCCGGCCGCCTCTCGGCATGTTTGCCGTGCTGCGGCCGGAACTCCTGCCCTCCCCTATTATAGTGAATGGGGACTGAGCGTAGTTCAGGCCGCACACCTGAACTAGCGGCAGAACGGATCCAGCAAACTGTTCACCTGCCGGAACAGCCTGCCGCTAGTGTAAAAGTAGCCTAATGCATTTTTTGGGAATATCTCCGGAACGGTACATCCTAGGGAGCCAAGACCCTGTCTAAAACCTTCTTAGACAACAGATACGTGATTGTAAATGCGAAGGTGCAGATTCCTTTAGCGGACATACATACATATACTCAGCTTGATATATTAGATATTAACACACTTTAAATAGCAAACATTGCACAAAGGCAAGGTCTAGCTATTTGATAACAGTATAGCAAATTATTTGTTGTTTGATTGCAATGTGTTATAAATAGAGTCCTACTTCCGTGTATGATTTATGTATAGGTTATGTGATTATGTATACTTTATGCCACCATTCTCAAATATTGTTTGCACGTGGCCACTCAGTCTGAGCCTGTGTGTGGAATATGCATCACCTTTGCAAGAAATCAGGTTATCACCGAGCTGTTAGAAACTGGCCCTTGGCAAGTGGTAACAAGATGTTTCCTCATTGTTAGTATATCCCAGTTCAGGCCACCAGATTGCAGTACTGAACTGTGATATAGTGATTTCTATACAGACTAATAGAGCAATTAACATCTGATTATTGTAATTTATGGTCCACTTGGGGGACTTAACAAAAAGTAAAAAAAAAAGTGAAAATATAAAAAATATTTAAATCACCCTCCATTCCCCAAAATAAAAAGAAACAAAACAATAGCATTATGGGCATCGCCGCATGCAAAAATGGCCATACTATTAAAATATTTGAAAAAGTTAGCCCATATGGTGAATGGCATAACAGAATTTTTTTTTTTTATAAAAGGCTGATTCACATTTTTTCTTCACTTTATTGCTCAAAAAAAATTAAACAAAAAGAGATCAAGTCATACACACCCCAAAATGGTATTGTCAAAAACAACAGATCGTCCCGCAAAAAAAAAAAAAAACAACCCACATATCTCCATAGACATAACTATAAAAAAGTTATAATTGTCAGAATATTGTGATGAAAAGAAAAAAATATTTTTTACAAAGCGAGTCCTGATGAGGCTTAGATTCCTGCAGTGAGCGGATCTATAGTCTGAGGTTTTTCAGCAATGACTTAGCATTTAACTGTATAGCCCAGTGGTTAAGGTTCTTGTCTTTAATGAAGAAGGTTGTAAGTTTGAATCCCCACAAAAACATTTAAAAAAATAGAGTAAGTTAGACTTGTATACATAGGGTGTCCTCAAGCATAGTGAATACCCCCTTTTAGTGACTCCATATATGGACACACGCGAAGCCAGGAAATTCCCGATTGTTAAAGGCCCTGGTCTAAACATCCCACCCTTTCCAGCAAGCATTCCCATATAATGAGCAACTCACCTTCTGGGAACTCTACACTAGTCAGATTTGGTATTGGGTTATTCCATGTCAGGTGGACCAACCTAAAAATCCGACCCTCTCCAAATTGAATAATATTTTGCACAGATGTTCTCTAGGGTCCTAAAGGAAATCTTACAAAATTTTTCATCTGGACCTCTGTTGGTTCCAGAGTTTCAGGCAGCTGATGATGGAACAGCTATAATGCGCTGCTTGCTGCATAATCCAAAGTGGGAACTTTATCAAGGCACAGTATCTTAAGTAGTTAAGGTAGCAAGCTGAGATTTTGCATGTTAGTAAAACTACTTAGTCTAAGTCTCCCTGCAAAGTTTGGTGCCTTAAGAAGGCTTGACTTAATTTTTACATGCCCTCAAAATAGGCAAAAAAAAATTGACAAATGACCGTTAAGGGCCTACTTTGACTGCCCACTGCTCCTTACATGCATGTCCGATCAGGTTGTAATTTTGTCAGGAGTTATGGCCCATGCGATATATATTAAGGTCACATACACAAGCTTTCCAACAAACTTGAATAAAAGATATGATTAGACAAAGAAATGACATTTCAAATTTTTGCAATTTTTTGCTACTATTGTGGTGGAAATATCTCAAATGTGTAATTTTTAATTTTTTTTAATTAATCTCATCTAAAAGAGCATGTTTTTTTGCAACAAAAGTCACCGTTTTATCTATGACCTGACCTTATGTTGGTCAGAACTAAGCTCACAAGAATGTACCTATTTTACATGCGTGCATGAACTTCACTACAAGAAAACATTTTTGGTGGCCTCCTGTCTGACAGGCTGGTGAGCCAGAAACATAAGATTATGTAGTGCTGCTGAGCTTCTTATCCTAATATAACTTTTAGATATATTTCCATACACATATTCTAATTACTTGTGGGTTGCCATTTTAAATTGGATTTAATTTAATTTTAATTTAATTGGTTCCTATATTGCTTCAATGTACTTGAATAAATTACCTACAAGCTGCACATTTTAAGTTGTGTCCTGATGCAATTTAATATGCATTTAACCACAGACACCATTTAGTAATTTCCAATTCTGGTGATATTTTAAGATAACACAGGTTCCATACTACTTGCAGGATACATCCAGCAAATATATGCTACTTTCCTTCTACACTTCTGGTTAGAAATGCACATTCGCTATGCTGTCAAAATAATAACTTCTTCCTCATAGAAGTTAGTCAGCATTTTGCAAAAGATTGCTGTGCTTGCCTTCACCCAACAAGTATGGCAGTATATATCTTGGTTAACCCCTTCCCGACCAGCGGGAAGGGACTTGCTGGCCGGCGCCGTAGTACTACGGCGCGCTGATCGGGCGGGTGCAGGAGCTGCTGAATGCATCGGTGAAAACACATCGATGCCGGTGCATTAACCCTTCATGTGCCGCGGTCAGCACTGACCGCGGCACATGAGGTGTGCGGCAAGTCAGGATGGCGTGCGGGGTGTCCACCAGGTCCCCGCACTGCTGTGACGGGGACCCGATGGCTTAGATGGCAGCCGGATGCCTTCCTTAGGTATCCGGCTGCCATCTATGGAAGCCTGTGAGATCCAGCCCCCTGGATCTCACAGGCAATAAGCTGGACGTGTATTACTTTGTGTAATACACTTCCAGCCAATGCATTACAATACAGAAGTATTGTAATGCATTGTAAGGGGGATCAGACCCCCAAAAGTTAAAAAAAAGAAAAGTGAAAAAAAAAAGTAAAAAAAAATAAAAATAAAAGTTTCAAGTAAAAAATAAAAACGCCATTTTCCGCATCGACCGGCTCTATAAAAATATCACATGATCCACCCCGACAGGTGAACGCAGTAAAAAGAAAAAAAAAAAAAAAAAAAAAAACAGTCCCAAAACAGCCATTTTTTGGTCACCTTCCCCCACAAAAAGTGTAATACCACACGATCAAAAAGGTGTATTTACCCCAAAATGGTACCACTCAAATCGCCATCTCGTCCCGCAAACAATGATACCCTACCTAAGACAATTGCCCGAAAAATAAAAAAAATATGGCTCTCAAAATATGGCAACACAAAAAAAGATTTTATTTTGTTCAAAAATGCATCTGTGTAAAACTTACCAAAAATAAAAATGTTAGACATATTGGGTATTGCCGTGTCCGTAACAACCTGCTCTATAAAAATATTACATGAGATGGCCCCCCAGGTAAATTCTGTAAAAAATTTTTTTTAAAAAACTAGGCCAAAACAGCCATTTTTTTCCCCTCTTGCCTCACAAAAAGTGTAATACCACGCGATCAAAAAAGTGTATGTACACCAAAATGGTACTAATCAAACCGTCATCTCGTCCCGCAAAAAAATGAGACTCTACCTAAGACAATCGCCCGAAAAATAAAAAAAATATGGCTCTCTGAAAATGGCAGCACTAATACAAGATTTAATTCTGTTCAAAAATGCATCTAATGTGTAAAACTTAACAAAAATAGAAATGGTAGACATATTGGGTATCTCCGCGTCCGTAACAACCTGCTCTATAAAAATATCACATTATATATCCCCTCAGGTGAACTCTGTAAAAAATATTTTTTTTAAACTATGCCAAAACAGCCATTTTTTGTCACCTTGCCTCACAAAAAGTTTAATAGCAGGCGATCAAAAAAGCATATTTACCCCAAAATGGTACCACTCAAATAGTCATCTCGTCCTGCAAAAAATGATACCCTAAGACAATTGCCCGAAAAATAAAAAAAAACCTATGGCTCTCAGAAGATGGTAACACAAAAAAGATTTTATTTTGTTAAAAAATGCATTTAATGTATAAAACTTCAAAATAAATCACAGAAAATGAATATTAGTGCACAAAAATAGATGCAAACAATATATACTGTATAAACCAAGACCTCATTCTGATATGATAAAATCTGAGACTCTTAGCCAATATATTTTGATCAAAACACATCTGTGCCCACCTACCCAGCGTCACGGTGGTCTCAGGTCAGGCAGGTCCTACGCTAAATGTGTATACCTCACCTATATGTACCTGAGGGAATGGCACCTTCAGGTGTGAATGCGCTCTTAGCTTATCTTGAGTAGCATTCTTGTGCACTTTTGCTCCTCCTATCAAATTGAGCGTCTTGATTGCGTGGTACATATAGGTGTGTTTGCTCCCCCTCTCATTGGTTGCTGTATGCACGTAGAGGTTACTAGGAGCAACATGCCTATATGTGCGGCGTCCACGCTCCTAGATATAGATGCCCACTGGCATGGTTAGGTTTAGCGTAGGACCTGCCTGACCTGAGACCACCGTGACGCTGGGTGACCAAGCGATCAAAAAGTCTTATGTACCCCAAAATGGTACCAATGAAAACGTCACCTCGTCCCGCAAAAAATGAGCATACACATACACAGAAGACAATAACTCAAAAAAATAAAAATCAATGGCTCCCGCAAACCAATCCATCAAAATCTGTGCTGCAAAATCCATATGGCGCTCCTTCTGTTCTGAGTCCTGCCATCTGCCCCCACAGCAGTTTACCACCACATATGGGGTGTTGCCGTATTCAGGAGAAAATGGGTAACAAATTATGGGGTGCTTTTCTCCTGTTACCCCTTGTGAAAATGAAAAACTTGGGGCTAAAGCAACATTTTATTGAAAGAAATGAAACCTTTAATTTTCACAGCCAAGTGTTTCCAAATTCCGTAAAAATGCTTAGGCTGTCAAAGTGGTAAGTACCCCCTAAATATATTCTTTGAAGGGTGTAGTTTCCAAAATGGGATTACTTTTTGAGGGTTTCCACTCTAGGGGTATGTCAGGGTCTCTCAATTACAAAATGGTGCCTAAAAACCATTCTAGCAAAATCTGCCTCCAAAATCCATATGGCGCTCCTTTCCTTCTGAATACTGCCACGTGCCCATAGAGACGTTTACCACCACATATGGGGTATTTCTGTAAACTGCAGAATCAGAGCAATGTATATTGAGGTTTAGTTTGCTGTTAACCCTTGCTGTGTTGCAAGAAAAAATTGATTAACAAGAAAAATCTGCATAAAAATGAAATTTTGAAATTTCACCTCCATTTTCCTTTAATTCTTGTAGAACACCTATAAATTCTTTGAGGGGTGTAGTTTCTAAAATGGGGTCATTTATGGGTGGTTTCCATTATGTAAGCCCCTCAAAATCACTTTATATCTGAATTGGTGCTTAAAAAAATGGTTTTATAAATTTTGTTGAAAATTTAAAAAATGGCTTCAAAAACCTCTAAGCTTTCTCACACCCTAAAAAAGTAAAATGACATTTATAAAATGATGCCAACATAAAGTAGACATATGGGGAACTATTTTTGGAGGTATTACTATGTATTTTGAAAGTAGAGAAATAGAAATTTGGAAATTTGCAAATCTTTCCAAGTTTTTGGTAAATTTGGTATTTTTTTTATAAATAAAAATGAAATATTTTGCCACAAATTTACTACTGTCGTGAAGCACAATATGTGACAAGAAAACAATCTCAGAATGGCCTGGATAAGTAAAAGCGTTCCAAAGTTTTTACCACATAAAGTGACACGTCAGATTAGCAAAAAATGGCCTGGGCAGGAAGGTGAAAACAGGCCCAGGTTTGAAGGGGTTAAAGCCATTTCTGCATAGCCAGTATGTATGTGTATACATTGACCTGATTTCACATTTCTTAACAGCTTGTCCCTAAAATGCCTGGGTGTAAAAGCCCCAAAAGGTGACACTTTTGATGGTCATTTGAGCAGAATCTTGTGAGACTACAGGAATATGTTCAGACATGTTGTCCTATTTCCCCTCCCCCCCTGTCAGGCAAGCCCTGTCCAGTTTTGCTGATGGCTTACACAGGTAGATATGCCATTTCCCTCTATGTTCTCCTGCATTTCTACTGATATTCTCTATTTGGCATTGTTTTCTTAAATAATTTGTAAGCTCTTACGAGCCTTTCTAAATTAAATTTGCTTTCTTCATTACAGATAGCTATGGTCGCTCATTTATTACACTATAGAGCATAACCGTGAATTAGGTCCTTGCAGTATTGGGCTGTTTGATGGTTCTGAGTGCCATAAGCAATCTGGATTTTATTCTGGCAAAAGTAGATTTTTCTTTGAAAGATCAAGCATTAATAAAAAGGCGCTCTGGGCTGCATAGTTTCTGTGCAGAATCAAATATATGCACCTTCCATGAAGCATTAATTTTGGCCAAATTTGACTTTCTTCAGAAAAAATGCTGCAATCCATTTGAAAAGCAGAATCACTGTAATGCCAAAGGTTTGCGCGCAATTGATCTTCCTACATCTATCCACCTGAAAACTATTACAACTTGCAACTTGGTAGTAAGATTTCATCCCAATCCACAACATGGTGAGTCTTACAGTATGCCACAGCCTATAATCAGCAGATCTAGTTCTCACTTTCCATTCTGTAGAAAGTCCATTATTTGTAGACACAATAGATATTTCTGCTGATAATATTAGTGCAGCGATCTACAGTCAGAACCATGGCGGTATAGGCAGGGTATAGATCATTTACTGACACTCTAACGTGGTCACAACATGCGCTCTCTTCTGAGTACGGAAGTGTGTGTGCAGTCTCTTCTGAGTACAGTATGTGTATGCAGTCTCTTCTGAGTACAGTATGTGTGTGCACTCTCTTCTGAGAACGGTATTGCGTGTGCAGTCTCTTCTGAATACAGTATGTGTGTGTGCTCTCTTCTGAGAACAGTATTGTGTGCAGTCCACACAGTGTGCGGTCACTTCTCCCACACAGATTAGTACTGTGTAACGACACACAATGCTATGTACACATATAAACACACAAGGGGGAGATTTATCAAAACTGGTGTAAACTAGAACTGGCTTAGTTGCCCCTAGGCAACCAATCAGATTCCGCCTTTCATTTTCCAATGAAGCTGTGAAAAATGAAAGGTGGACTCTGGTTGATTACTATGGGCAACTAAGCCAGTTCTACTTTACACCAGTTTGATAAATGACTACAGATTATATATATATATATATATTTTGTAGTTTGCAAATTGCGAATCCGCAAAACACAGACACCAGCCATGTGCGTTCCGCAATTTGCGGACCACAGATGGCTGGCACTAGGATAGAAATGCATATTCTTGTCCGTGGCTATGGACAAGAATTGGACATGCTCTAATTTTTTGCCGGGCCGGGGAATGGAAGTGCGGATGTGGACAGCACATGGTGTGCTGTCCGCAACTTTTGTGGCACGGATGCGGACCCATTATGCAGACGTGTGAATGGACCCTTAGTTATGGTCCATGGTAGCGGAATCGATAACGGAATTCTTACATAACCCGAACACTGTACATTGAACTTGAAACACAAGTTTGCTCATCCCTAGTTGTGACCATAGGGGTAAATAAAATGTTTTTCTTTTCACTCATTTTGTGAGAGTGCTGCGATTTTTTTTAATTCTTATATTCTCCTGGATTTGTTGCCTGATCCATTGGCCTGCACCTTCATATTTATATTTTTCCTGATGTGTGCCATGGTTGTCGTTTTTAAAAAAAATCATGTTTTTGTGTCTCCTTCTGAAAGCCATATTTTTTTTGGGGGGGGGCAATTGTCTTAGCTATGGTCTCATTTTTTGCGGGATGAGATGTCGGTTTGATTGGTAACATTTTGGGGCACATATGAATTTATCGCTTGGTATTGCACTTTTTGTGATGTAAGCTGATTTTAAAAAATGGCTTGTTTGGCAAATTTTTTATTTATTTTTTTTACGACGTTTACCAGGTGGGTTAGATCACATGATATTTTTATAGAGAAAGTTGTTATGGACACAACGGCCTAATATGTGCATTTTTTTTTATTTTGTTTTACACACTTAAAGCATTTTTGAAAAAAAAATAACGTTTTTGTGTCTCCACTTTCTGAAAGCCATCTTATTTTTATTTTTTGGGTTATTGTCTTATGTAGGGGCTCATTTTTTGTGGGATGAGTTGTCGGTTTGATTTGTTGCAGAGTATGGTTGCTGGGTGCAGCAGAGTCAGTTTAGATCAGACATTGTGGACTAACAGGAACTGGGTTCATTGGAACATGCATGCAATAACTGAAGGTCAGTTTACATGGTGAATTGCACAGACAGGAAAAATAAATCAATGAGTTCACATCGATGTACAGGAAAAACAGCATACCAGAGAAATGCAAGTGACTAGACTACAAGTAAGCATTAGTAACAGAGACATCTAGTGTCACAATAAACTGCAGTCAATCCAGCAGAAGTCACTATAGCAATAGACTAAACTGTAAGATGTATCTCCAACACCCCTTCTCAACAGCTAGGCTTAGTCCGTTAAACCCATCTTCTTTGTAAGCCTTGAGTGTCTTTCAGCGGTCAGGGGTTTTTTAAGGATATCTTGGTTCAGAAGAAAGCTACCATCTTCCTCTCTCTCAATCTAGATGCTGAGGTAATTATGTTGCCAAGATCTTTGGTCTCAAAGTGCTGATTTAGGGTTTGCAGTATTTCTGCTTCATCCCCTTCTTGCTCAAAACAAATCAGGATATCGTCCGCGTAAATAAGCAGATAGATCCATCTGTTTGCCAATTTCTTTGTGTATAGGCAGGGGTCTGCTTTATTCCTTTGAAATTCCTCATGTGTAAGCACTTCATTTATTTTTATATTCCACACTCTGGCTGCTTGCTTTAGACCATATATACTGTGAAGTTTACATACTACGACTGGCCTTTGTTTATCTTTGAACCCTGGTGGTTGTTCCATGTAGATTTCTTCTGTTAACTCGCCATGTAGAAACGCAGTTTTCACATCAAAATGTTTCACTTGCATTTTCCTTGTGATGGCTACTGTCAGCAAAGTCCTTATTGTAGCGTGTTTGACTACTGGCACAAATGTCTCATCATAGTCCTTTCCATATTTCTGAGAATATCCCTTGGCTACGAGTCTTGCTTTGTATCGTTCAACTGTGCCATTTGCATTGTACTTCACTTTAAAAGTCCATTTATAGCCTATGGCTTTCCTTCCAGGTGGTAGTTCTATAAGTGTCCATGTTTTAATATCATGCATGGAGTTTATCTCTTCCTTAGCTTCTATCCATTTACTGGATTCCCCTTCTGAAAGCTGAGATATGTCTTCCCAGGTTGTAGGTTCATTGGCATTGGCAGTGCTTGCCTTGTATGAGAGACATACAGGTGGTTTACCTTTGTTTTCTCTCATGAGCGCCTTGGTTCTGTGTCTGAGCTTGCTTGTGTCTGCTCTTCAGTACTGGTAGAGTATGCACTCTCTTCAACTGTTTGTTCAGAAGTTACAGAGGTAGGCTGATCACTGTGAGTTTTCTCTTCTGTTCTTGCTTCTTCTGTTGTCATTACATGGTTTCTCACATCTTCAACAAAAGTATGCTTTTGCTAATGGTAACCTTGTCTGTTTTGGGATTTAGGATTCTGTAACCCTTAACATTGTCACTGTATCCAACAAATACACCTTCAAATACTCTGTTTTGGAGTTTGGTGCGTTTTTCTTCTGGAATATAGATGAACGCTTTGCATCCAAAAACTCTGAGGTGTTTTACACTTGGCTTCTCATTGTGCCATGGTTCATATGGAGTTTTCTCCACTGTTCTAGAAAAGAGTCCGTTTTGCAAATATGTGGCTGTCATTGCCACCTCACCCCAGTATTTTTGTTGTAATCCAGAGTTTGTCAGCATACATCTGATCATTTCAGAGTTCTGTTCTTTCTTTCAGCTACCCCATTTTGCTCTGGTGTGTATGGGACTGTCTTTTGATGTTCTATTTCATTCTGTTTTAAATACTCTTGCATCTTATGTCCTATGAATTCACCTCCATTATCGGTCCGAAGTATGAGAGGCTTCCTCTAAAACATGTTAATGGTCTTTACTACATAATCTTGGAATTTGTCAACAACTTCACTCTTGTGTTGCATTAGGTAGGTGAAAGAGTATCTCGAATAGTCGTCTATGAAAGTCACAATGTACCTATTGCCTCCAGGTGTAGGTGGATTTAGGGGACCAAATACATCACTGAACTAGGTCAAGTAATCTAGAAGTTCTCTTCTGACTGACTTTGGGAAGTGTTGCTCTTGTAGCTTTGGATTTGATGTAACATTCACACTTAAAAGAGATTAGACAGGGGGATACTGTTAGATCATTTGTCAGATTCCTCTTTTGTAGTTCCTGTATACATTCTGGGTGTCTGTGACCTAAATGCCTATGCCAGATGTGTATACAGTCATTGTGTTTATATGTGCATAGTCTCACTTTTTCCTTCACTTTGTTGAGGTGATACATGTTCATGCAGCTTGGCACTTCTTATTGTCTGCTAGCCGTCCAGTATAGAACACTTGTCACCTTGGAATTTTACAGTGAGTCCTTTGGCTGTTAGACGCTTCACAGATAAGAGTCCTCCTTCTAGATCAGGAACATAAAGCACATCTTTCACTGGTATGGCTAAATTGTGTCCCGAATCATCAGTAAATACAAGGGTTCCATGCCCATATCCTTCTGCATGTATTTTAATTCCATCTGCAAGGTAAATAGTTTCTTTGCTATTCAGATAAAGTTCTATGAAAAAATTTCTATCACTCGTCATGTGACTGGTTGCCCCCAAGTCGATGTACCAGCCTTGACATTTATGGTTGCCTGTCACTTTAAATGTGGCATTCCAGTTTCCTTCCCATTGATCAGAGATTGTGGCTTTGACCTTTTGTTTGGTATAAGAGGGACGCTGTCTCATTTGCTCTGCTTTCCATATAATACAGTCTTTCTTTATGTGTCCCTGTTTGTGGCATCTAAAACAAACCCTGGTCTCCGTCCTATGTAACCTTGCGTCTGTAGCTTTAAGAGCGGTTCTGGTGTCGGTTTCTATGGAGCCATGCACTAATTCCTTTCTTCTCTGATACTCATCTATGAGCCTGGTTTTTACAAATGCTAGTGTCAGATCTGTCTTAGGCCTTGTTTCCAATGCGTTGATCAGTGCAGTATATGTGTCATGTAAACTGCAAGACAACATGGCTGAGGCATGACTGTTATATTCTCCCTGATTGATCGGAGTTGTGCAATCACTTCCAGCATGGCGTCTATATGCTCCTGCATGTCCTGTTCTCTGTTAAAGGGAGTCTTTCACCTGATCTGAGCGTTATAGACTGCTCAGATCAGGCTCTAGACCCACTTACACAAGTTAGCACAGTACCTTTGGCTAAATTGTCCCACGCCGTATAATGTAGAAAAACACTTTTAATCCACATGGCAATCAAGCACCACAAGTGCCCAAAAGCGCGATAGAGCAGGAAGGAGCCCAATTCTCGGCCTATTACTAATGCAAACGCTGCCCTCTTACATCATCCTGTCGGCTCATTATTCTAATACTTGTCTCCGCCTCCTATAACTAAATCCCACGCTTGTGCGGTTTTCCCAGTCTCTGGCACATGCGCGCCTCGCTGCCCACTGTGGGCAGAGGCGCTGTGTAACCTATTGCGCATGAGCCAGTCCCTGCTCCTCAGCCCGGCAGTTACAGGAGGCTGAGAGGAGTATTAGAATAATGGGCCAACAAGATGATGTAAGAGGGCAGCGTTTGCATTACTAATAGGCCCAGGGGCTCCTTCCTGCTCTATCGTGCTTCTGGGGACTTGCGGTGCTTGATTGACATGTGGATTAAGTGTTTTTTTGCATTATACGGCATGGGACAATTTAGACAAAGGTACTGTGCTAACGTGTGTAAGGGGGTTTAGAGCCTGATCTGACCGGTCTAGAACGCTCAGATCAGTTGAAAGACTCCCTTTAAAGGGAACCTGTTACCTAAAACACGCCTTCCAAGCCACCCATATTACCTTAAAGTTGTCAGCAGTATGTTTCTAAAGATGTTCTTCTTCCTCCGATCAGCTGCGCTAAAATCTTGAAAAATAAACTTGAATCCCTTTAGGCACTATGTAACAGTGGAGCTTGAAGTCAAGGGGGCAGTGGCCTCCTCGCTTCAAGTCAGGATAACCGCGCCCCCTTTGCCTCTGATTGACAGCCAATAGCTTTTGGTTGCTCAGCAAAGCCGGCTCAAGGCTTGCGCATGCGCCCAACGCGTCTATTCCCACGAGCGTCTCGATGAGCATACAGCAATGCGCAGGAATAGGAAACGAGATGCAGTCAGTCAGAGGCGAAGGGGGCGCGGTTATCCTGACTTGAAGCGAGGAGGCCGCTGCTCCCTTGACTTCAAGCTCTGCTGTTACATAGCGCCTTAAGGGATTAAAGTTTATTTTTCAAGATTTTAGCGCAGCTGATCGGAGGAAGAAGAACATCTTTAGAAACATACTGCTGACAACTTTAAGGTAATATGGGTGGCTTGGAAGGCGTGTTTTAGGTGACAGGTTCCCTTTAAGCTTCATTTTGTAAAGTTTCCACAGCAGAAACAATTTGCTGTTTAAACTGGATCTTTCATGCAGTCTTTTCAGAACATCCCACATGCCTTTCGCTGTGCCCTCATGGCATAAGTGAATAAGCTGATCATCCTTCACTAGAAAGCTTATGGTGGCCTGTGCCTGTCTGTTTTTCTTGTCCCAGTCCTGATTATTGTCCTGTGGTGTCTCTGTAGTGGTAACCTCCCACAAGTCATCTCTGGATAATAGCATTTCCACTTTAAGCTTCCATAGCTGATAATTGTCATTGTTCAGCTTGGCCACTGAGAGTTTAACCTCTGACTTTCCGGCCATTCTCCCTCTTTTATATATGAACAGTCTTACTTGTCTACAGGAGATGTCTCTGGAAAGCTTCCTTATATCGATCTCCACATCGGCCACACTGTCTCCCGTTCAGGGCTTTGTTCTGCCTGGGCCTCGCCTGGTCACTGGGCCCATAACCTGTTGCAGAGTATGGTTGCTGGGTGCAGCAGAGTCAGTTTAGATCAGACATTGTGGAGTAACAGGAACTGAGTTTATAGGAACATGCATGCAATAACTGAAGGTCATCTTACATGGTGAATGGCACAAACAGGAAAAAGAAATCAGTGAGTTCACATCGATGTACAGGTAATACAACATACCATAGAAATGCAAGTAACTAGACTACAAGTAAGCATTAGTAACAGCGACACCTAGTGTCACAACAATAAACTGTAGTCAATCCAGCAGAAGTCACTATAGCAATAGACTAAGCTGTAAGATGTTGTATCTCCAACATGATTGATACGATTTTGGGGCACATATGACTTTTTGATTACATTTTTGAATATTTGAAATAACATATATATATATATATATATATATATATATATATATATATATTTTAGCCGATTGTCTTATGTAGGGGCTCATTTTTTGCGAGATGAGGTGACTGTTTAATTCGTACTAATTTTTGGTACCTATGACTCTTTTGATCACTTTTTATAACATTTTTTGGGAAGTGAGGTAGGCAAAATTGCAATTCCATCATAGTTTTTTTTTTTTCAATGGCGTTCACCGTGCGGTAAAAGTAACGCGATCCTTTTATAGATCAGATTGTTACGGACGCGGTGATACCAAGCATGTTTAGTGTTTTTTTTATTTTTTAAATTTTTAACCAATTATGTTATTATAATTATATATATATATATATATATATATATATATATATACACACCGTATTTTTCGCTTTATAAGACACACCTGATGATAAGACGTACCCCAGATTTTAGAGTAGGAAAATAAGAAAAAAATATTTTTCATCACACCTCTTATCAGATAAATATCAGGACATCACATCAGACCCCCATATCAGCCCTCCATGTCAGACCCCCATCAGACCTCAGATCAGCCCCCATATCACTCCACTGTGCCCCCATATCAGCCCACTGTGCCCCCATCAGACCTCAGATCAGCCCCCATATCACCCCACTGTGCCCCCATATCAGCCCACTCTGCCCCCATCAGACCTCAGATCAGCCCACTATGCCCCCATATCAGCCCACTGTGCCTCCAATATCAGCCCACTCCGTCTTCTCCGTCTGGCGCTGCGTGCAGCGTTAGGTCATAGTGCGCGCACTACGTCCTGACGCTGTACGCGGTCAGGACAGTGCAGAGTTGGCCCGGAGAAGACAGAGGAGTGCCGGACCCAGAGCGGAGCCACGGCGCAGGAGAGGTGAGAGAGTTTTTTATTTTATCCTTATGGGGCTGGGTGGGCTGATCTGAGGTCTGATGGGGCACAGTCGGTTAATATGGGGGCTGATGGGCTGATCTGAGGTCTGATGGGGTAGAGTGGGCTGATATGGGGGCTGATCTGAGGTCTGATGGGCCAAAGTGGGCTGATCTGAGGTCTGATGGGGGTCCCGACACCTAATAAATACTAGTGAGCGCTTCCATGCGTCTTATAAAGCGAAAAATACGGTATATATATATATTTTAGGAAGAACTATTTTTATTTACTTTTTTTTTTCCACACTTTTTTGACTGATGCATTGTGGGTCTGATGTATTGACAATACACTGCAGTACACTGTATAGTGTACTGCAGTGTATTTGCATGTACACTTAGCCTGATCAGGTTCCTGCCTTAGCAGGAGCCTTATCAGGCTCAAATATAACATGGCAAGCTGGATGTCTATGAAGGCGTCCGGCTGCCCTGGTAACCATCAGGATGCTGCTACAGCAGCGGCCCGATGGTTAGCTCCTTCCATACAGTGGTCCTAAGGACCGCGGCATGGAAGGGGTTATCAAGCAGAATGTCAGCTGTATGTTACTGGGGAGAAAGAAGCAGTGTCCGTGGCAGCATTGAGAGGGAGGGGGAGGGATGGACGGAGAGCCATCAGAAAGGGGGGGGGAGACTGTGGGGGTATGGGCGACTGTGTCCGCGGCAGCATTGAGAGGAGGAAGGGAGGACCACTGCACCAACCATCCAGAAGGAAGGGGGGGGTTGTGTCTGTGATTAACCCTTTCCATACAGTGGTCCCTAAGGACCATGGCATGGAAGGGGTTATGTCTGCAGTTTGAAGCAGACTCTCAGCTGTTTGTGACAGCTCAGTCTGCACAGCTCTGCCATCCTGAAGCCGGGTGGGGGTGGGGGGGGGATTAAAGGAGGGAGAGAAACATTGTGAGCTCCCGTGGAGCCGGGAGGAGTTATAGAGAATCCGTCAGATGACAAATTCTCTGTAAACTCACTGAGAACAGCCTGCTGTGCATAGGAAGCACAGCAGGCTGTAAAACAAAAAAGAAAAATAAAGACAACCAATTAGAGAAATTATTTTTTCCACAGAATAAATAAATACTGAGGGTTTTCTAAGAGATGCTATCTTGGAGTACCTCAATGAAAATAAGGAAATAACTCCATATTAGCATGGCTTCATGAGGGATCGGTCATGTCAAACCAATTTAATCAGTTTCTATGAGGAGGTAAGTTCTAGACTTGACCGCGACGAATCAATGGATGTCGTATATCTGGACTTCTCCAAAGCATTTCACACGGTAACACATAAAAGGTTAGTATATAAAATGAGAATGCTTGGCCTGGGAGAAAATGTCTGTATGTGGGTAAGTAACTGGCTCAGTGATAGAAAACAGAGGGTGGTTATTAATGGTACATACTCAGATTGGGTCACTGTCACTAGTGGGGTACCACAGGATCAGTATTGGGCCCTATTCTCTTCAATATATTTATTAATGATCTTGTAGAAGGCTTGCACAGTAAAATATCAATTTTTGCAGATGACACTAAATTGTGTAAAGTAATTAACACAGAAGAGGACAGTACACTGCTACAGATGGATCTGGATAGACTGGAGGCTTGGGCAGAGAAGTTGCAGATGAGGTTTAACACTGACAAATGTAAGGTTATGCATATGGGAAGGAATAATGCAAGTCACCAGTACATACTGAATGGTAAAACATTGGGTAACTTTGACATGGAAAAGGACCTAGGAATTTTAGTGAACAGCAAACTAAGCTGTAGAAACCAGTGTCAGACAGCTGCTGCCAAGGCCAATAAGATAATGGGTTGCATCAAAAGGGGCATAGATGCCCGTGATGAGAACATAGTCCTGCCACTTTACAAATCACTAGTCAGACCACATATGGAGTACTGTGTACAGTTCTGGGCTCCTGTGAACAAGGCAGACATAGCAGAGCTGGAGAGGGTTCAGAGGAGGGCAACTAAAGTAATAACTGGAATGGGTGGACTACAGTACCGAGAAAGATGATCAAAATTAGGGTTATTCACTTTAGAAAAAAAGAAGACTGAGGGGAGATCTAATAACTATGTATAAATATATCAGGGGTCAGTACAGAGATCTCTCACATGATCTATTTATCCCCAGGACTGTGACGAAGGGACATCCTCTGCATCTGGAGGAAAGAAGGTTTTTTACACAAACATAGAAGAGGATTTTTTACGGTAAGAGCAGTGAGACTATGGAACTCTCTGCCTGAGGAGGTGGTGATGGTAAGTTCACTAAAAGAGTTCAAGAGGGGCCTGGATGTATTTCTGGAGGGTAACAATATTACAGGATATAGTTACTAGAGATGGGTCGTTGATCCAGGGAGTTATTCTGATTGCCTGATTGGGGTCGGGAAGGATTTTTTCCCCCTAAAGTGGAGAAAATTGGCTTCTACCTCACAGGGTTTTTTGCCTTCCTCTGGATTAACTTGTAGGAAAACAGGCCGAACTGGATGGACAGATGTCTTTTTTTGGCCTTATAAACCTTGTTATAAACTGTGTTACTATACTTTTTTTTTTCCCCCAAAGGTGTCCATATCCTTTAAGCCAGGCCAAAAACTTTGCCCACGTTGTAAGCAAAATGTTAATGCAAAGTTACAGGAATTAGAGGCTTCTCAGTCTGATTCAGGTAGTGACGAGCCTATCAGTGTTGCTGAAAACCTTAACACAAGTTTTGGACCATTTGGCATATCCCCATTAAAGATTGAGAAAGCCAGTGGGTGACATTCGTTGTGCTATGCAAAGCGCAAATTCAGTGAGGCACAAAGCAGCATTGCAACTAAAATTGCAGCTGTTGGTGATTGTACTACTGCTAACCAATGTCAAAAATGTACTAACTATAACATTTTGCTAAAGGAACTGAAGCAAAAGCTAAATGTTTCCAGCAATGGTGAAAAAATGCAATTTCTGACCCTAGTCCCAAGTAGTTGGGAGTATTGAGAAAACTTCCAAAGAATGTAATCAGTCTCAACTAGAATGGTGAAGAAAGCAAGAAAGCTGAAGCAGGAATATGGCATCCTTGCTGTTCCTAAACCCAAGCAAGGAAAAAGGCTGTCTGAGCACATAAAGCAGAATGTACTGCCCAGGCAGAAAGGATTGTGCGTCTGTGAGGATAAATGGTGAAAAGCTATTGAAGCAGAAAAGGTTGATCTTGTGAAACTTGATGACTACAAAATGCTTTTAAGTAAAACTGTCTGTGATATTAAATCAAAAGATTGCATGTTGCAACGATGTGAAAAGTGCCCTGGAAGGACTGCTTTGGAAGAATATTTTGCTGATTATTTTAAGCAAAATGATCCTGATGATACTGTTGAATTTAAGAAGTGGATTCACACAGATCGGGATACCTTGGAAACCCAGCAGTTATCCTTAGGTCTCTTTCACACGGGCGTCACGGATTCAGTCCGGATGCGTTCCAGAAAAAACGCACGCATCCGCACCAATCCGCACACAATCACAGTCAGTTATGACTGCGATTGCGTACGTTCAGTTTTTTCAGCGTGGGTGTAAAGCGTTTTGATGCGTTTTTCACGCGCGTGATAAAAAACTGAATGTTTACAAACAACATCTCTTAGCAACCATCAGTAACATAGTAACATAGTTTATAAAGCCGAAAAAAGACATCTGTCCATCCAGTTCGGCCTCTTTTTCCTACAAGTTGATTCAGAGGAAGGCAAAAAAACCCTGTGAGGTAGAAGCCAATTTTCCCCACTTTAGGGGGGGCCCATTCACTTCAATGGGGCCAGTGCTGCATGAAAAATGCAGAATATAGAACATGCTGCGATTTTCACGCAACGGCGAACTGATGCGTGAAAAACATCGCTCATGTGAAAATCCCCATTGAAATGAATGGGTCAGGATTCAGTGCGGGTGCAATGTGTTCGCATCAAGCATTGCACCCGCGTGGAAATCTCGCCCATGTGAAAGGGGCCTTATAGGATTTCACCTTAGAACTAATTGACAACATTTGTAACCTGACCAGACACCATTTTATTTCTAAGCACCGAAGTGCTTATCTAAATGAGCTAAAACAAAATCTGGACGAGGGACATGTAATTGTCCTGATGGACCTTGCCAAAAACTGCTCCTTTGTTGTCTAAGATGCAGTGCAGGGGTTTCACTGAGAAAATAGCAAGGCAACACTTCATCCTTTCATTGTTTACTGTTGCAACCCTGACTTCCGATGCTTCATCATTTGCATAATAAGTAACTGCTTGCGTCATGACATAATAGCTGTCCTTACATTTTTGAAAAAAGATGATTGGGCATTGGAAGTACGCACTTGCCATTTTAAAGCATATTCACTATTTTAATGATGGATCTGCTGCTCAGTACAAAAACTTAAAAAATTTTAGTAATCTATGAAGTCATAATAATGACTTTTGCATCACCTCTGAGTGGAACTTTTTGGCTTAAGCCATGGAAAATCACCTTTTGATGGAATTGGAGGAACTGCAAAACGTTTGGCTGCCAGGGCTAGTTTATAGCATCCAGTCAATAACCAAATTTTGACACCAAAAGATCTGTATGACTTCTGCAGCAAAAATGTTCCTGCTATTAAATTTTTCTTTGTCCCAAAGAAAGATATTGATGCAAACAGACCTATTCAAGAAGAAAGGTTTAGCAAGGGTCATACTGTTGCTGGGACAAGGGAGCACCATCATTTCAAACCCATTGATACAACTTGTGTTAGCAAAACTTCGAATGATGCAACCTCATTTATTGCAAGAGTTCTCGAACCTGAATGTCAAACTGTCCTCAAAGTATCCTGTCTTCAACCTGGTCAGTACGTAGCTTGCACCTATGATAACTCCTGGTGGATAGGCAATATATGTGAAGTTTCAGTTGAGGAGCATGATGGTTTGATCAATTTCTTGCATCCCTGTGGTCCTGCAAGGTCATTTTACTGCCCTTCCCGCAGAGACACTTGCTGGGTCCCAGAAGAGCATGTCATTGCTTCCTTTGATGCACCCACAACATCTGGCAGCCAGTATGTCTTCTCACAAGATGTTTTGGTGAACATTGACAGGAAATTCAAAACTTTGTGCAATTTGAGAAGATTGGAAGAGAAGTCTTGTGAAATCTGTATTTTTAGCAATTTTAGTATGCACGTTGTGTTTTTACTTTCTTGTTTTTCTTCAATAAAACTTGGACCCCCATGGCTGGTATCTTCCCTGGTTGTTGGAAATTGCTCCTTGGCAATGGCAATAATTCTGTTGAACTGGAAGTAGCTGAGTCGTCCAATGCAAGATTGCTGATAAATGTGCCAATTTAAAATGGCAACCCACAATTAATTAGAATATGTGTATGGAAATAAATCTAAAAGTTCTATTAGGATAACGAGCTCAGCAGCACTACATAATCTTATGTTTCTAGCTCACCAGCCTGTCAGACAGGAGGCCACCAAAAATGACTCCTTGTAGTGAAGTTCATGCACGCATGCAAAATAGGTACATTTTTGTGAGCTTAATTCTGGCCAACATAAGGCCAGATCAAAGATCAAACAGGGTGACTTTTGTTGCAAAAAAACTTGCTCTTTTAGATGAGATTAATTAAAAAAAGATAAAAATTTACACATTTGAGATATTTTCACCACAATAGTAGCAAAAAATGGCAAAAATCTGAAACGTCATTTCTTTGTCTAATCATATCTTGTCTTCAAGTTGGTTGGAAAGCTTGTGTATGTGACCTTAAGATATATCGCATGGGCCATAACTCCTGGCAAAATTACAGCCTGATCGGACATGCATGTCAGGAGCAGTGGGCAGTCAAAGTAGGCCCTTAATGGTCATTTGTCAATTTTTTTGCCTAATTTGAGGGCATGTAAAAATTGAGCCAAGCCTTCTTAAGGCACCAAAATTTGACTAAGTAGTTTTACTAACATGCAAAATTTCAGCCTCCTAGCTTAACTACTTAAGATACTGTGCCTTGCCAAAGTTGCCTCTTTGGGTTACGCAGCAAGCAGCGCATTACAGCTGGTCCATCATCAGCCTGAAACTCTGGAACCAACAGAGGTCCAGATGAAAAATTTTGTAAAATTTCCTTTAGGTCCCTAGGGAAGACTGGGCCAAGGATGGGAGGAAAACCCCTCTAAGCTCCACCCTCTGCCAAATGGGGATAGAAATAAGTGAATTTGAACTTTTCCTTGACACAATTTGGGGGATCCATTCAACACTGGGTTCTGTTCTATATTCTCCTATCTGCGAAACCAGAAGGGACCCTTATCAAGCAGTATCAATCCTTTTATTTTTAACTGTTTATTCACATCTAGGTATGTCTGTTATTTCTTTTAAATTTTTGGAACTTGAGGACTATACATTTTTAGCATATTAAAAGGCTATGTACACTGTTGGAGGATTTTTTTTTTATCACTGCATTGTACTTTTCCTTATCGTCCTTCAGGCAGCACAACACAAAGGGTTAATGTCTTGCTCCTCCCATCTAGGACAGAAGCTAATCATTAGTAAATCAGACTAATTAACCCCCCTATAAAGGAGTGCACACCCACTAGATAGATATGTGTTTTTTCTTCTGTCTACGACAATGAAGCTCACACATACAGAGGCTCCTGCTGCTGTGAAGGCCAGTATGGTTGTTAAGCCTAATATTATATAACTGGAAGCGGTCTCCAGAGTATCATATGAGCTGCTGGAAGAGTTCCAGAGTTATATGCGGGTTATAGAGCTGGAGGTGTGCTCCAGAATTAACTGCATAACATGACTGATCTGGAAGTGGTTTCCAGAGTTTATTTCCCCATCAGCTGTTCCATGGGATGATTGAGCTGAGATTTATCCTGGAGTGTCCTGTTGAGTTTCTCATATGCAGCGCGGTTCTGTGCAAACTGTTAATGTACATTTCAGTGTGTGTCCCTATGAGAAATGCTGGTTTGGCCGTTACAAGCACTGTTATTACCTTCAGGCATGCAGCATTGTCTCCATCTCAGGAGCCATTTTGGAGTAGAAGTATACAGGTGCAGCTGAGTTAAACTTGATGGATAACATGCGCCAAAAATGGCACAAGAGGTTAACTAACTCTCTCAATGTGTTTCAATAGTTTTTCACAAAGATGTACGAGAACTCTGTGCAATGTGTTATCAGTGTCATTTTTAGCACTGCTACATCTGTGGCTCTAAGGATCCTGTGTTCTGGAGTGGCTCATATGTAGCTGTATGTATGTGTGGCCAAAATAATGTTACAAGTACAGGACTCTGCAAAGAATCCCATAAATCTATTGTTAGTATGTTATCCAACTGTGGACTATGTAGGAGATGTATGCACCATTGCCTCCCAGCTGAAGGTCTCCAGTGCAGACATGGTGCAGAGGTTGTGGAATGGTTCACTTCTCAGCAGTCAGAAGCTTTCACTCAGATGCTTTCTGCTCATATATCTAAGTCCTCGATTATCTACAACTCCTTTCACATTATCTCCTGCCTCATTTCATCTGGATGTGGACTCTTGTCTCTGTGACCAGGAGGATTCTGTTCTTTCACAAAGATCTTTGTTTCATGATGGTGCACATTCATTTTCCTTAATTATTTAAAGCTGTTTGCACCTACAGGGGATAAGCTCACAATGGATAAGAGGGGAGAAAAAAAAAGTCAAACTTTAGGATATTTCCTGATGTTCCTATATTAAAGGGATGTATGGCAGGAGTGTGGCCCCAGTCAGACAGGTACCATTATGTGGGAGCTAGATTACAGCAGTATGTTACAGATCCTGCAGTCTCAGCTCAGTGGGGTAACCCCTCCTAAGGTAATACCCCAGGGGCCCACCTGGCTGGGAAGTCTTTTTTTCTTGCAGTCAGTTATTCCCTGTCAGGGAACTTCTAGTTTGGAAGATTGTTTCCTGCTGAAACATAGTAATTCCTTGACTATGGTGGAGTGCAAAGCGTCTTTGGCTTCAGTTTCCTAGTGACATAGGGATTGCTTCCCCAAAAGTCTAACTTAGTCACTAAGATTGGGGGTCCATTCACAGAACCATATCCCATTTTGTGGACCACAAGTTGCAGATCCATAGGACACGTATGCCGCCGTGTGCATTCTGCATTTGCAGTTCAGAACATCCTGTGATGGTAATGCCCGTTTTTGTCCACAATATGGAAAAGAGTGGGACAATTTCTTTCTCCCATGGAATGAGGCGCGGATGCAGACGACCACTGTGTCCTTCTGTGTCTCTCAGTCCCATTTAATAATGGGTCCACATTAGATCTGCAAATTGCGTGACGTGTCGGAATGAAAAAATACTTTCGTGTGAATGGGCCCCGAATGTGCCTCCTACTTCATGTGGTCCCCATAGACACTCTGTGCAGAGGGACATTCTGTTAGTGCTATTTGTTCCTCACCAAATTAATTCTATTTTCAATCATTGTTACAGAGGGGTCTCCTTTCCACAATACTCCTCTAGGTCTAGTTTCATTCTTATAATTTTCATTCCAAAGATTCAAATTGTGCAAGGATTACGTCAGACTCCTGGATAGAATCTTGTACCCAGGTTAATCCCTCAAGTTAAGAAATTGCCCCCCAAGGCAAATAAGCCAACCCTTCACAAACCCTCATATGGTGGTTGTTTCAGGATTTAATAGGAAAATCTTGACCTCTTTCCCAGGAAATTTCTGGGTCTTTTCAAGAGTGTATGCACTGCCAAAGCCACAGGTAAGATGGAGGTTACCTGATCTGACGTGTCTAATCAAATACCTTCTCGGAAGAATTTAATGATGTGAATTGCTGTTTTGTTATCAATATGCACCAGCAGGACGATTTTATGGCCAAGATCTCATATATACTTATATGCACATTACTGCCAAAACATCACAGGTTCTCATGTTGGCCATCACTCACCAGGGTTTCTCATCTTCAATTCATTGGTCTTTGGTTTATCATTTTCGCCTGGTGTTCTTACTAACTCAGCCCTCAGCTTCCAGGTAGACTCTAGAAACTGGTTGCTTAAGCTCTCACAGGAGCGTATCCAGAAATCAAGGTGAATCTGATATCTAAGGTCCCATCACCAAGTGCCAGTGGAGTAACCAGGAATAACTGGGCCTCACAGCAAATATTTGAATAGAGCTCCCCCAGCATCTTCTGTGCAAGCCCTGCCTCTACTCCTGTGCAACCACCACTCCTGTCGCTAGTCAAGATTGCTATCAGAGCAGGCCAGGAAGCCTCACTGTCTACAAATATATATATACTTTCCTGACATCGTCGATAGAAGCTCTAATGTGGGCATTAGTCTAAATTGCAAACCAGCTTTGTTTCAGGAAGAAACCAATGTTTATCAAGTCTGGTTTGTCTTGTGGTGATCAAGCCAGAAACTCCCGTCTTGATGGCTTTGTCCGAGAAATACTGAACAAAGTAGATTTTCTGGCCATTCCAATAACTTTGGTCAGGAAGTACACTTCCACATTCTTTGAGTTCAGGTGGTCTCAAGAGATTTATCTGTGATTCAGTATCAGAGACCTGGGAGCAATATATCTATCTCTTCATTAGGGCTGGCTCAAAAATCAGTCAGTGGTGGAGCAAACAGGTAATATCTCCACCATGTGTTATATCAACAACTGGCACAGGACTCACTCTGATCCATGGTACAGTTAATGCAGTCAAATTATGACTTGGGCAGTGGAATGTCAAACCGTAGACAGCCATCCGCATTCAAGGTATTCTGAATGTTCTGGCGGGTCTGTTAGATAGGTCATAGTTGAAGTCTCAGTGACTATATCTTTAACAAATTGTATGCAGATGGAGTAACCCCATTTAGATGCAATAGGGAGAGGCTCCAATACAAAGATCAAGAAGTTCTTCTCCATGAATCAAGTGGATCCACCAGAAAGAATAGATGGCCTGTCTTACAGTTCGGAAAGAATTTTTCATCCAAATTTTCCTCCATTTCCCCTCATATCCTGAGTGCTCAGGAAAATGAGACAAGAGCCTCAGCCATAGCCATAGTGCTTATCTGGCCAAGAGGGCATGATCCCTCACCGATTACAACTTTCCAGAGGAAATTATTGAACATACAGTCTAGCCAAATCTTCTAGTTCAAGCAGGCCTACAGCATCCAGCAGAGATGTTTCAGTTCACAGCCTAGAATCTGACGGTTCAGGACTAAAGAAGGGCTTGTAAGATGTGGTGGTGGAAACTTTGCAGAATCCTGACCGGTCTGAAATTTTGCTTTTTTTTACAGGAAGGTTTCCACTTTAGGTTGCATTTCATGGCTGCCACTGCTTGCATAGATGCCTTTGTGCATTCATACATTTTTTAACTTTCTTTATTCAATTTAAATTAATCGTTAAGCCTCCTATTCCAGCCTGGGATCAGGTTGTTCTCTTCAACACCCTGGTTGAACCTCTTACAAAAGCACCACTAAGGTTTGTATCTTGGAAGGTTTATTTCTGTTAGCAATTGCATCAGCCAAGAAGGTGTCAGACTTTGCAAGGGCCTTATCTAAAAGTATATCAAGAAGACTCGATTTTAAGGTTGATGCCCTATATCCTACTAAAGCTCTCATCTGACATGAATGTAAGTTAAGAAGTTCATCTACCAGAATCCTCAATCAGCTGAACAAGACAAGCTTCATCTACTGGTCATTAGAGAACCAGGGTAATTCAGGTCAACTGACCAGCTGTTTATAGAGAAGTATAAAAGCCAGCAAGCCTACACTGCTTGGATTAAGAATACTGCTTATAGATTTCAAGTACTCCAGTTACCAGGTGGAGCTACAACACACTCAACTCTGTCCACTTGGACAGAGAAGAAAAAACAAAAAATGGGATCAAATATGAAGAGCCTCTAAATGGTCTTCTCCATGCATCTTTACAAAACAATATAAGTTTGATGTATCTGGTGCTTGCAATTCAGCCTTTGACAGACAAGTGACTATTAAGGCTGCAATTTACAAATCCCTTTGTGTTGTGCTGCCTGAAGGACGATAAGGAATGTCTAAATTTGCTTACTGAAATGTATCTTTTCTTGAGTCCAAAGGCAGCACAAGTATCCCTCCTTGAAAAATACATTGCTTGGTAAAAAAAAAAAACACATCTACCTAGTGGGTGTGCACTCCTTTATAGGGGGGTTAATTAGTCTGATTTACTATTGATTATCTTCTGTCCTAGACGGGAGGAGCAAGACATTAACCCTTTGAGTTGTGCTGCCTTTGGACTCACGGAAAGATACATTTCGGTAAGCAAATTTAGACAATTTTGAGCTAAAAAACATTTTTTGATTGGTCTTTATTAACAATATGGAATGCTTTTTTTGTGTACAGAGCCAACAGCTGCCTGTGGAATTTTGTCTTTTTCATCATCTGAGGAGCAGACGAACTCCTTATCTCTGCTCTCTGACATTATAAACACTAATCAAAGCTCAGTTCTGATCTTATGGATAAGAATGTGGCTGAAATAAGTGTTTATGACCTTAGTAGTTTAGAGAGAAGGGTTATGAGATACCTGGCACAAAGTGAAAGTACCAGTCACACAGTTAGAAAAAAAAAGAACCTTTTGTGGCAGAATAGATCAATTTTCTTTTAATAAAGGCCAATTGAAAATATGATTTTTAGCCAAAAATGAGTAAAATGCAAATTATAAAAAAAAATGCCTCCAAAAGGTGTACATAGCTTATAAAGGGAACCTGTCACCTCAAAAACAGACATAAAACAGCCAGCATTACCTTATAGTAGCCCCCAGTGTGTTATTAATCATGTGTTTGATCCGGTAATATGATTTCCCATACTTCAAGTCAAGCTAAGCACGCCCCATACCCGCCCCTCTTGCCTGTGATTGACATAATGCAGTGTGGCCTCCTTGCTACTGCAGGATACGCACCCTCCAGCGCGCAATTCCTTTGGCTTCCTGGAACTGCCATGGCCTGCACAGTGTGCAGATGAAACCCGGCCAACGCGTGCTAGCCCTCCAGCGTGCAATTCCTTTGGCTTCCTGGATCTGCCAGGGCCTGCGAAGTGAGCAGATGAAACCCGGCTAACTGAGGGAGCCGGAGATGGGATCGCTCAGTACCAAGGAGCGCAAGGAGGCCACACTGCATTATGTCAATCACAGGCAAGACGGGCAGGTAAGGGGCGTGCTAAGCTTGACTTGAAGCAAGGAGGCCGCTGCCCCCTTGACTTCAAGCTGACTGGAAAGTTAGCGCTGATGGCGCTTAAAACATCGTTTTTATCAAGTATGGGGGATCAAATTACCAGATCAAATGCATGATTAATAACACACTGGGGGGCTACTATAAGGTAAGGCTGGCTGTTTTATGTCTGTTTTTGAGGTGACAGGTTCCCTTTAATGGTTTTGTCTTGTGCTCTGAATGAGCCCAGTAACCGCCATTTTTAAGTGTATATGGACAGTTTGCGTTACCATGTATTAGTGCTATTAGTGTGACTAGAGCTACTGTGAACCTGCTTGCCCCTTTGCAGTTGCACCTGGGTCACGTCACAGGGAGGTTCAAGTGACAAAATGTAATAAATTAATTTTGATACCTCTTTCATTATCACTTGAGCAGTCAAATATTTGTGAGGATGCACAAAGTGTAAAAATATGATTATGGCTACAGATGAGCGAATCAAAGCTGACAAAGTGAAATTCAATCCAAATTTCAGGAAAATTTGATTAGTCATGAAGTAGAATTTTCTCACGCTTTGTGGTAACAAATCGTATTTTTTCTAAAATGGTTGCTGCACGTGTTAGAAAGAGGAAGTAAGAAGCTCAGGAACAATGGATCACCCATAATGTCGTGCAGCCAGTCAGCAGATAGCCAGAACCTGTGATGTCACAGCCCTATAAAGAGTTTCCTCCTGCCCAGTCTCTGCATTTTACAGTGAACTTAGTGCATTACAGGCTCTAGGGTCAGTGATTAATAAAGACTATGTTCACAAAATATTACTTCTCAACAGTTCAGGGACAGCTTACAGATTGTAAGTAGGAATATAATAGGGAGGCATTATCCACACGATAGGGAAGAGAGCAAGGACGATTGGAACAGTGTAAAGCAGTGTAAAGAGCTATTCTATTACACCATGCTGCACTAATTGGGGTTAAAAAGCGTTCTAATACTACTGATTTTAGGTTGTATGCACGCTTTTATACATACCATATTTTTCGCTTTATAAGATGCATCCGATGATAAGATGCACCCCTGATTTTAAAGATGGAAAATAAGAAAAAAATATTTTTAATCAGATCCTTATATGAGAACCCCCCCCCCCATAAATAACAGGACATCACATCACACCCCCATATCAGCATATCAGCTGCAGCTCAGGAGGAAGAGTATGTTTCCCTGCTCATGGCACCTAATACATACTAGTGAGCGCTTCCATAATGGAAGCATTCACTTGTATTCGCTTTATAAGATGCAGGGCCATTTCCCCCCCACTTTTTTGGGGAAAAAATGTGTCTTATAAAGCGAAAAATACGGTAAGTAATTCCATTAATCCTTGATTCTGTTGAAATTGTATTCTTATACTATAGATTTTGGGGTGTTCACATTCTTTTAGACATAAGTAAATCTGTTAATCTTTTATTGTGTAATTGGGTGCTTATTTTTTTAAATATAAGTATATCCATTCATCCTTGTTTCGGGGGTGAAATTGCGGCCTGACACTACTGCTATTTTACCCTGGTTACTGTTACAGTACATTACGTCTGACAGAAAGATGCCAGGCCCTTCTAAGGGAACTGACAGTGGGCAAAATGTTTCTGGAGCTGGTAGAAGTAGCAGCAGAAAGAGGGGGGGGGGATAATAACAGCAGACACAGTGACAGGCCAGTGATTTTGACCAGCAACCCAGCTGTCCTTGAATGGTTGACTCTGTCTTCAACATGAACCTGCCTCTTTCACTTTCTGTTCCTTCTGCTCGGAAAGTATTGTACGCCGTTGGCTTGCCTTTTCAGAGAGGACAAGCTTTTTGAGGACAGTCAGCAACGACTGCCCAGCCAAGATGTGGAGGAGAGATCCCTGCTGACAAAGTCCTGGAGCGTGCGCAAGAGGAAAGACAGCTGAAAAATGGCTAAGGCCTCTTTCACACGGGCGAGATTTCCACGCGGGTGCAATGCGTAATGCGAACGCATTGCACCCACACTGAATCCTGACCCATTCATTTCAATGGGGCTTTTCACATGAGCGATGTTTTTCACGCATCAGTTCGCCGTTGCGTGAAAATCGCAGCATGTTCTATATTCTGCATTTTTCACGCAGCCCTGGCCCCATTGAAGTAAATGGGTCTGCGTGAATCACGCATTGCATCCGCACACAAGTAAACAGTTTTTTATCACGCGCGTGAAAAACCCATCAAAACGCATAACGCACCCGCGCGGAAAAAACTGAACGTACGCAATCGTGTGATTGCGTGCGGATTGGTGCGGATGCGTGCGGATTTTCCGGAACGCACCCTGAACGCATCCGGACTGAATCTGTGACGCTCGTGTTAAAGAGGCCTAAGTCAAAAGACATGCGCAGTGAGACATTGCATTAGGACTAATTTGAAGAAGGGATCGTACTGACGCTAACATAGACCTGTAAGGCTGAGTTCACACTTGAGTTATTTGGTCAGTTTTGGCCCCATAACTAACCACATAAGTGAAGTGTGAACTAATTCTAAGAGTGATGTCTGTCAACTGCCTGTCATACTGATGCACAGTAACTGTTTCACAACACAGCAGACTAGCTATGCATGTTTCTGCAATGCCTAGTGTTGTACACTAATATACAGGCTCTGCAGCTGGGAAATAGCCGTTTTTTAACGCGCTTCGTCACAAATAAGTTTGGATCGAATAAAATTGTTGGGAAAATTCAGCGAAGCATCCGAATCAAATTGTTGAAAACTTCACTCATCAACTATGGTACAGTCTTCGGAATACCAAACCTTTATCAGCTGTGGTTTTGAAGGTGGGGAAACAATTCCTACAGAACCACTGACCGCAATTGTGAACAAGTGGTGCAATATATCCTCTTCACAAAGAGGTGAATATTTAGCTACAACTGAACTGTATTGTACTTTTGTTCTTCATACTTTTATTGGACTCAAATCTACCATTTTACAACAGTTCAAGACTTTTTGTAATTTTACCAACCTGTCCATGCTAAAGTTATTTACAGAATCAATAGTTCCATAGTTAATATGGTTAAAAAATAGACCTAAGTCCATCAAGTTCAACCAAGGGATAGGTGGGGACATGAATTTTAGAAAAAGGGGGAAGAGACCCAGATTTCTACACATTTTCATAAGCATTATTGTTATTTAAAACTGACCACTATTCCTGTTGTGGCCATGTTCTGAAGTAGACTATTCCACAGATTCGCAGTTCTTACTAGACGCCTTGGGGCCTATGGAAACTGCACTTTTTCTTTTCTAGACAGAGGCCTTTTGTCTTTTGAGGGGACTTTACATGGAACATCTGTCAAGGTGAGGTTCACTATGACAGTTTTGTAGGCTGGCTGCATGCCCTCTCGCATACTGGCTGCAGGCCGACTCCTGTGTACGCTGGTTGCTTGGGGCTGCGTGCTGGCTGCGGTGTAGTGTGTGAACTATTGCCTCTGTTTGTGTCTCTCCACTTCCAGATCTCAGTGGATTCTGTCACTGGTACCGTGCAGGCTGGCTGCATGCATGCACGTTATGTACTCACTGTGGGTTTTCCCATGCATGCTGGTTCTGCGATGCGTGCTGGCTGCTGCCTTGTGTGAACTGGGTCTTAGTATGGATATATTCGTGTTTGCATCATGGTGCGGTTCACGCACTCCTTGTTGTTGTGTAGGCAGGGCCGTATTTAGGGTTCATGCTGCCCTAGGCACTCTCTGTGATGACGCCCCCCCCAACGTGACCCATTCCCCCACGCCCCCAAATAGTAGCATAGTAGCCTCTCCTCAGTTCCCCCATCCCATAGTAGCCTCCTCCCCCCACAGTAGCATAGTAGCCTCTCCTTAGAACCCCCCACCCCATAGTAGCCTCGTTACCCCCACCCCCCATAGTAGCCTCTTCTCACCCCCCCTCATAGTAGCCTCTCCTCGTTACCCCCACCCCCATAGTAGCCTCCTCCCCCCACAGTAGCATAGTAGTCTCTCCTCAGTAGCCCCCAACCCCATAGTAGCCTTGTTACCCCACCCCCCATAGTAGCCTCCTCCTGGACTTATTACAGTGACCTATCCTCCCCCCCCAACCCCCTGGATACTGAAATGGTCCTCTGCCAAGCCAATTAACCCCGCCCAACTACCCCACCATCCCCATACACTCAACTACCCTCAGTCTGTACCCCCCCCACCTGCCGCTGGTGCACCTAGCTTTTCTGATGCCCAAGGCAAATATTGAAACTCTAATCCCTTCCCTCAACCTAATCCCTTCCCTCCAGTCCTACTGTTAAAGGGGTTGTCCTCTTTTTACTACTAATGACCTATCCTCACGATAGGTCATCAATATCAGATCGGCTGGGGTCCTCCGGCACCCTGACGATCAGCTGTTTGAAGAGAGAGCAGAGCTCATATGAGAGCTGCTTTCTCTGCTCTGTTCACCTGCTTGCCATAGAATTTGCAGTGAAGAGCAGTAAACAGAGCAGAGAAAGCAGCGCTCGTACAAAAAAAAAAAAAAAAAAAAAGACAACCCCTTCAAAGACAGACTTGGAAAACATTTCATACAGCACTACAGAGCATACAGGGTCATACAGCGCCACATATGTACCTCTTACATCCAGTGACTTCTCTTCTCTGATGACGTTTTCTTTCCTCTTCTTCTGTCAGACCAGACCGCCATGGTGACTTCTTTCAGCTGTGCCTTGTCTCTGAAGAGTTCAACAAACAGACATCTTACTTTCCTACTTTTCCATCATCCTCTCACCTTCTCCACATCTTAACTTGTCCGCCCCCCATACTATACTACAGAAACAGCCCCCCTGAAAATACTGGCACCACACAGAAAAACAGTACCCCCCTTTACCTTTCAGATCAGATCCCCATATCAAACCCCAGATGAGACCCCCCATCTACAGACCCCCATTAGACCTCCAAACTCCCATATCTGACCCTCATTAGACCTCCAAAGCCCCAATCAGCCCCTCATTAGACCCCCAGACCCCTATCAGATCCTCATTAGACCCCCAGACCCCCTATCAGATCCTCATTAGACCCCCAGACACTAAGACCCCCAGACCCCCTATCAGATCCTCATTAGACCCCAGTCCCCCTATCAGACCCTCATTAGGCCTCCAGACCCCCAATCAGACCTCCAGACCCTCAATCAGACCCCTCTAGACCCCCAGTCAGACCCTTCAGACCCCTAATTAGATCCCCAATCATACCCCCCTTCTAGCCCCATATCATACTCTTGTGGCCCCCATATAGAACTCTCCTTCTGGGGCCCATGTCAGACCCCCCCTACCTTCTGGCCCCATGCCAGAACCCCTTTTCTGGCCCCCATTTTAGACCCCCTTTCTGGTCCCCATTTATGTCCCACCATTTCAGACCCCCCCATTCTGTCCCACCATTTCAGATCCCCCCATTCTGTCCCACCCATTTCAGATCCCCCCATTCTGTCCCATCATTTCAGATCCCCCCATTCTGTCCCACCATTTTCAGATCCCCCCCATTCTGTCCCACCATTTCCAGATTCCCCCATTCTGTCCCACCATTTCAGACCCCCCCATTCTGTCCCACCATTTCAGACCCCCCCATTCTGTCCCACCATTTCAGACCCCCCCATTCTGTCCCACCATTTCAGACCCCCCCATTCTGTCCCACCATTTCAGATTTTCAGATCCCCCCCATTCTGTCCCACCATTTCAGATCCCCCTCCCATTCTGTCCCATCATTTCAGATCCCCTCCCATTCTGTCCCACCACTTCAGATCCCCCCATTCTGTCCCACCATTTCAGACCCCCCCATTCTGTCCCACCATTTCAGACCCCCCCATTCTGTCCCACCATTTCAGACCCCCCCCCATTCTGTCCCCACCATTTCAGATTTCAGATCCCCCCCCATTCTGTCCCACCATTTCAGATCCCCCCTCCCATTCTGTCCCACCATTTCAGATCCCCCTCCCATTCTGTCCCACCACTTCAGATCCCCCCCATTCTGTCCCACCATTTCAGATCCCCCCATTCTATCCCACCATTTCAGACCCCCCCCCATTCTGTCCCACCATTTCAGACCCCCCCATTTCTGTCCCACCATTTCAGATCCCCCCCCCATTCTGTCCCACCATTTCAGATCCCCCCCCATTCTGTCCCACCATTTCAGATCCCCCCCATTCTGTCCCACCATTTCAGATCCCCCCCATTCTGTCCCACCATTTCAGATCCCCCCCCATTCTGTCCCACCATTTCAGACCCCCCATTCTGTCCCACCATTTCAGGACCCCCCCATTCTGTCCCACCATTTCAGATCCCCCCCATTCTGTCCCACCATTTCAGACCCCCCCCATTCTGTCCCACCTTTTCAGATCCCCCCCATTCTGTCCCACCATTTATCCCCCCCCCATTGTGTCCCACCATTTCAGATCCCCCCCATTCTGTCCCCACCTTTTCAGATCCCCCCCATTCTGTCCCCACCTTTTTCAGATCCCCCCCCATTCTGTCCCCACCTTTTCAGATCCCCCCCCATTCTGTCCCCACCTTTTCAGACCCCCCCCCCATTCTTTCCCCACCTTTTCAGATCCCCCCCATTCTGTCCCCACCTTTTAAGATCCCTTTTTGGCCCCCACTTCAGACCTCAGATCAGACAAGAAAGAAAAAAAAAAAAAAAAAAACTTACCTCCGGTCCTGGCTGTGGCCCCGCTCTCTCCTCTTCCAGGGGCCCGCGCTGAAGTCACCTGACCTCCTGCAGCGTCAGGTCAGAGGGCGCTCTGTACTTCCTGACGCTGCAGCGCCAGCCTCAGGAAGAGCAAGCAGGAGGAGGGGTAAGTACTGTACAGCGCTACCAGCGCTTCACTCCCCCTCCTCCTGCAGGCTAGTGAGCGCTCGCTAGTATTCCCTTTATAAGATGCACTGCATCTTATAAAGGGAAAAGTTTAGCACCGGCATGGTCGCCGATACCCCGCGCCACCCGACAGCAGCACCCTAGCACCCCCCCCTCCCCCTGCGGAAATTTAAAAAAAAATATATAAATTCTCCTGGCGGGGTGCCGCCCCCCGCAACCTGCCAAACTAGGCACCGTGCCCCCGATGCCTAGTTGCTAATACGGCCCTGTGTGTAGGCTGGCTGCCTGTAACCTCGTACTGGCTACAGTTATCCTGTGTATACTGGTTGTTGTTTAGGGTGTGCTGCCTGCAGCTTTCTGTGACTGGTGTGAACGGACACTTGTGATTGTGTTCTGTGCTTCTGGTTACTCCTGGTTCTAATGGGGTTAACATCCCTCCTCTGTTCCCAGGTGTAGCTTATGAGGTGCCCTCATTATGCAGCTATTTCTACCTGTGAGCTGTAAGGCTTATGTTGAGTCTGTGTTTTGCCTTGCTGGGTGTAGACCCTTGTTGCTAACCCAGGGGGTTTGGCATGTGCCCTTCTGTGTGGTGTCGCCTGGTAATGCATTGATGTTATGGCCTTCATGATCTTCTGTACCTGTTCTGTGATGTTGTCGTTGGATCCTTGCCTGATTTTCTGTACCTGTTCTGTGTCTATTCTATGTTTTGCCTAGCAGTGCTCTAACTGCAACTGATAGCTTGGCAGTGCTAAACTGCTTCTGATCCAGTCTGTTCCATGTCTTGCCTGCAGTGCCTTACTGCTTCTGTTCCTGTCTGGTGTATGTCCTGCCTTCGTCAGAGGGCTGCTGGGTTCTCCGGAGGGAGGATGTCTAGTCTGTGTGCAGCTCTGTCACGCCCAAAAAAACACTAATAAAATAGGCAGCTACAAGTGCAATACCCCAAGGTGCCTTTGCTGTACTACTATTATGCTCAACAAAACCTCATTTTCATCAAACTCGAAAGGAACTATATTCAACATAAGACATCACCTGACATGCCAGTCCACATACGTGATTTATATGATTGAATGCCAATGTGGACTTCAATATATAGGTAGAACAACTCAGGCACTACATTGTCGCTTAAATCAGCATCGTCAAAACAACCAAAAAGAGTATACTAAACTTAGTCTGTCCAGACACTGTTCAAATACCCCTGAAAAGAGCCAACATAGCATTAAAATAACGCCAATAGACTATATACCACCAAATCTGTACAATAGATTTGATCTTCTACAGAAATGTGAAATCTACTGTATTTATCAGTTAAACACTATAGCTCCCTATGGCCTAAATTAACTAAATGAAACGATCATATAACATTTACCCACTATTTCCAGTACATGTTTATTGATTTAATGATCAGAATAAAAGTGCCAATAAGTTTATAAACATGCCCGAGTTTTTCCTCTAGGCAATATAGCCCTAAAAAACATATATTATAATACAAAGTCCAGTCAGGTGAACTTTATATACCTATATATCTATTTGATTATATATATATATATATATATATATATATATATATATATTAGGGTTGCAACGGTATGAAATTTTCACGGTATGATAACCGTCTCAGCAAATACCGCGGTATTACGGTTATCATGGTATCACAGTTTGTTACATATATTATTAAAAGATACACTAATCCTCGGACCTCAGATCAGCCCCAGTGCCCCCTTCAGACCTCAGATCAGCCCACAGTGCCCCCTTCAGACCTCAGATCAGCCCACAGTGCCCCCTTCAGACCTCAGATCGGCCCCAGTGCCCCCTTCATACCTCAGATCGGCCCCAGTGCCCCCTTCAGACCTCAGATTGCCCAGTGCCCCCTTCAGACCTCAGATTGGCCCCAGTGCCCCCTTCAGACCTCAGATTGGCCCCAGTGCCCCCTTCAGACCTCAGATTGGCCCCAGTGCCCCCTTCAGACCTCAGATTGGCCCCAGTGCCCCCTTCAGACCTCAGATTGGCCCCAGTGCCCCCTTCAGACCTCAGATTGGCCCCAGTGCCCCCTCAGACCTCAGATTGGCCCCAGTGCCCCCTTCAGACCTCAGATTGGCCCCAGTGCCCCCTTCAGACCTCAGATTAGGCCCCAGTGCCCCCTTCAGACCTCAGATCAGCCCACAGTGCCTCCTTCAGACCTCAGATCAGCCCCCAGTGCCCCCTTCAGACCTCAAATCGGCCCACTGTGCCCCCTCAGACCTCAGATCGGCCCCAGTGCCCCCTTCAGACCTCAGATTGGCCCCCAGTGCCCCCTTCAGACCTCAGATTGGCCCCAGTGCCCCCTTCAGACCTCAGATTCAGCCCACAGTGCCCCCTTCAGACCTCAGATCAGCCCCAGTGCCCCCTTCAGACCTCAAATCGGCCCCACTGTGCCCCCTTCAGAACTCAGATTGGCCCACAGTGCCCCCTTCAGACCTCAGATCGGCCCACAGTGCCCCCTTCAGACCTCAGATCAGCCCCAGTGCCCCCTTCAGACCTCAGATCGGCCCACAGTGCCCCCTTCAGACCCCCCTTCAGACTCAGATCAGCCCCAGTGCCCCCTTCAGACCTCAAATTGGCCCACTGTGCCCCCTTCAGAACTCAGATCGGCCCACAGTGCCCCCTTCAGACCTCAGATCGGCCCACAGTGCCCCCTTCAGACCTCAGATCAGCCCCAGTGCCCCCTTCAGACCTCAAATCGGCCCACTGTGCCATCAGCCCACTGTGCCCCCATCAGCCCACTGTGGCCCCTTCAGCCCACCATCTAAATAAAATAAAAAAAATCACTTACTTTTCCTGCGCTGCGGCTCCTCTCCGGTGTCCGGCGCTCCTCAGTCTCCCGTAGCTGCACTGTCACCTGACAGCGTGCAGCGTCAGGTCAGAGTGCGTGCACTACGTCCTGACGCTGTACGCGGTCAGGACAGTACAGCGCGACCCGGAAAAGAGGAGGAGCGCCGGACGGGTAAGTGATTTTTTTTATTTTATCTTCTCCATGTCCTCTGATACTAGGCTGCGCAGTAGCGCAGCCCTAGTATCAGTAATGCGGTCGGGTCCAGGCGCAAATGGCGACAAGACTAAAAAGTCTTGTCGCCATTTACCGGTAATAAGCAAATGCCCACGGTTTGATAACCGTGCATTTCATTACCGTGGTATACCGTGGAACCGGTTACCGCTGCAACCCTAATATATATATTATATATATATATATATATACACATATATATACACACACACACACACACATATACAGTACAGACCAAAAGATTGGACACACCTCATTCAAAGAGTTTTCTGTATTTTCATGACTATGAAAATTGTAGATTCACACTGAAGGCATCAAAACTATGAATTAACACATGCGGAATTATATACTTAACCACTTCAGATCTGGGCCATTTCCCCCCTTCCTGACCAGGCCTAATTTTGCAAATCTGACATGTGTCACTTCATGTGGTAATAACTTTGGAACGCTTTTACTTATCCAAGCGATTCTGAGATTGTTTTCTCGTGACACACTGTACTTCAAGTTAATGGTAAATTTGAGTCGATAAGTTTTAATTTTATTTATAAAAAAATCAAAAAGTTAACGAAAATTTGAAAAAATTCACTGTTTTCTAAATTTCAATCTCTCGGCTTTTAACACAGATAGTGATGCCCCATAAAATCCTTTTTCATTTACATTCCCCATATGTCTACTTTATGTTGGCATCATTTTGGTAGTGTCATTTTATTTTTTTAGGACAGTAGAAGGTTTAGAATTTTAGACACAATTTTTGCTAATTTGCAAAATCAACTTTTTTAAGGACCAGTTCAGTTCTGAAGTCACTTTGTGAGGCTTACATAATAGAAACCACCCATAAATGACCCCATTTTAGAAACTACACCCCTCAAACTATTCAAAACTGGTTTTAGAAATGTTGTTAACCCTTTAAGTATTCCACAGGAATTAAAGCAAAATAGATGTGAAATTTCTGCAGATTTTCCATTTTAATCATTTTTTCCTGTAACACATCAAGGGTTAACAACAAAACAAAACTCAATATTTATT